>PYHX02000495.1:3633467-3662810 GCA_004302925.2 Cochliomyia hominivorax | reverse complement strand
ATGGTTTCCCTTTAGCCTTTGGATCGGCTGGAGGCCAGCAATCCTCCAAATCAACTTAAGAACATCTCAACTGTAATTCTGATATATTTTACTTAAATATCTGAAAAAATTCCAGATATTAATTTTAAAAAAGCAGACCCAAGATGGCAAACTTCGGACGCATGCACACTAGCCCTCTGATTAGCAAGGGGTCTGCAATATTCCAAATCAACTTGAGGACAAATCAGCTCCATTCATGTTAATTTTCATTTCGATAATTTTAAAATAATTGAATTAATTAAAAAAAATATTAAAGAAAAAAAAAAAACAAACTTCAGATGACCCACTTTCCCGGATTGAGTGGAGACCTGTATTCCCCCAAATCAATACGAGGACAACTCTGCTGTAATTGTGTAAAATTGTATTTGAAAAAAAATATATCGAAACTTACAGAATTTTAAAGTTCCAATAGTCAACGCTTTAAATTAATTTCTTGATACGATTTTGTTCGTTTTAGAACTAACAAATCTTGATCACTTACAGTTAAACGTTGAAAAACTTTTATATCTCCCTAATACAAAACCATGGTAGTTGCACAAACCCTTTAATAGCTTCAGAGCCTGATGGAATTCTAAAGTACAATAAACTCAGTTAACATCTCCAAAGGGTTATAACCTTGAACCAGTTTTTTTTTCTTCTCAAATAAAACGCGTATTTTTATATTTTTGCAAACATCAAGCCGACGGACGGACTGAAACTTTTTATTATTTTTAATAAATTCATTTAATTACGACGAAAAGTAAAAAAAACATTTATAGGAAAAACATGAGTTTTCAGATTCAGTTATCGTCGTAGGTATAATATACTACATTCAGAGTATTCAATTTTTTATTCAGAATTGTTTTTGTTGTTGTAACACAGTTGTAATCTGTCTCAAAAAAAATGTTATAAATTATACATAAAAATTGTGGAGATTTTGTGAAAAATAATTATAATAACAACTTTTGATTTAAATGACACTAAAAGGCGACGGCATAGCGATCAGTTTGCTTAAAATGATTTAATTTAAATTTTGTGTTTTGTTTTTAACAGGGTGACACATTTCATTAAAAATTTAATAAAACGTTTGATCACAATCAAACGGTTTACATACAATTTTCAGATTTTGGCGTTATCTCAGATATTGATCTAATACTCTTTATCCACTGAACCGATTTTGGCGCTTTAAAGTGGTTAACTCCTGAGGACAATAACAAATACTTCAAAAGTGTTAAATAAACAGATTTTTATTCAAATTAACATCATTTTTATTCAATTAAAGAATTTTCTTCTAATATATTCAAAAAAATTTTATCAAAAAATTTTTAAAGTTAAAGAATGTTAAATGGATTAAAATTCGTTGAAATAAATTATGAAAAATAGGTAAATGAAAAATATGTAAGTAAAAAACACACAGGAAAATTTTATTCAATTTTTCATACAAAAATGAAATTAATTTCAATAAATTTTTCGTAGATTTAACGACGTTTTTCGTCAAATGATTTTTTTTTTTAATTTTCTTTGTTGTAATAAATGAAATTTCACAAAATTGAATAGAGAAATTTAAGGAGAAAATATTATTAGAACATTCTAATTTGATTGAAATTAAAGGAAATTTTTGGGAAAAAATCATAAAATTAAAAATGGTGGATCAGTTGATCATGTAAAAGAAACATGTAAAAGAAACTTTTCATTAGAACCACAAGCCGGTCATTTTAAAACCATCTCATTGACACTGCACTACTTTTAGGTGCCTGTAACGTTTTTTAAACTTTTAATTATTATCTAAAACTAACTTTTTTAGCGGAGCGCTTTGCTGCACAATAATTCTCCTCAGTCCTAGATCTCAAAAGAAGTTTCACAAATCGAAGTGTATTAAAAACTGTAATTGGGACCAAATTTTCGCTGTAGTACATGTAGATATTTGATAATCAATATTTGCTTTTAATGGGCGATACCCCTTCTTATACTTCCTACATTTCGTACAATAAGACAGTTCCTTGAGGAAGTCATAATGACCAAATTTGAAAATTCTCGTTGTAACAGCTTTAAAGATATTCTCTAATCAATATTTGCTATGTATGGGGAGCACTCCTTCCCCTGGACCTTAATATTTTATGTATAAATTTATAACAATAATTTAACGTAATTCTTTTCTTAATTCAATTAAAATTTCGTAAATTTAATTTAAATTGAACTTATTGAAATTGAATAATAAACATTCATCAATATAAAGAATTCTTTTCAATTTGAATAATATATTATTCAAATTGAATAATATTTATTCAAATCAATCGTTTTTTTTATTAACGAATTCAAATAGTCATATTGACAAATTTTCGTTAATTTGAAGAATTTTCGTTATGATGAATAAATTTTTCATTGGCTGATATTTAACGTACTCTTCTTCAATTATATAACATTTTAGTAGTCAAAATTTTATTGAGCTCAGTCAATATATATATTTTTTTAAACATTTCATACCCGATGTGACCAACTTTGGAGGAACACTCTCCTACCGCAGGACCCACTAGAAACATGTCCTTCTCCAAATCAATTAAAAAAAAAAACTCAATAAAGTCCACAAATACGCTTCACTTTAGAACACAACTTGGTGAAGTCTCAAAACCGATGCAGCTATTTTATTTCAGACACAATATACTGTCCAAAAAGATCAGACAAACTAGTGGCCAATTTCTTGGACAATATATTATGTAGTGTATCTGCAAAATCTGATCAGATTTGAAAAAAAATCAAACTCAGTTTCATTCAGTTTAAATACTTTACAGATTAGGTTTCATAACCCTTGCGGTAATAATGGGTTAAGACCAATTTTTTCTATTACAAGTCCCTTTTTGGTTAAAATGACTAAAAAATTAATTAAATTGATGTTGAAAAATTCAATTTTAAAAATAAATTTTTAGTTTTCAACTTTTTTTCGATGTGTTATTCACTCTTAATTTCATGTAAATTTTTATTATTTCATTTATTTGCCAAAATTTTATAAAAAGTGCATTAACTTTATTATTATTGTATATTAATTAATTTAATTGTTAATATAACAAAATAACAATAACAGATTTTATAAAATATATAATACGAATATTATTGTGATCTCAATATATAAAAATGAATCTGTGTTTGTTTGTTTGTTTGTTTGGGACTTATAAACAGCTTACTTAATGGACCGACTTTACAGAAACAGAATTACCCTCATATAACCGAAAGTAACATCATTGACTATAAAAAATTTTGATAGGACCAGGAGGGAAGCACCCCCCCCATAAAAACTATATATTGATTATCGAATATCTAAAGAACTATAACAGCGACAATTTTCAAATTTGGTCCCAAACACTTTACAAAGGAACTGTTTTACTGGACAAAATGAAGGACGGATAGGATCATGGGAAGAGGTTTCCCCAAACAAAGATAATGTTGACAATGAAATATGTAATGAACTGTAACAGCAAAAGTTCTCAAATTTGACCTCAAACACTTTCTCAAGAATTTGTTTTACTGATTAAAACATTAGAACGGGTTGGATCAAGGGGAAAGGTACACCCATACAAAGCAAATATTAATTATCAATAATCTAATGAACTGTAAAATCGGGAGTATTTAAATTGGTTCTAATTACTTTTCCAAGAATTTTTTAGTGGCCAAAATGTAGGACGAATAGGACCATAAAGAACTATAAAAGCGATAGTCCTCAAATTTGGTCACAATCACTTTCTCAAGGAACTATTTTGAACTATTATGAACTAAATATAGAACCGAAATGACAGGGGTAGGAATACCACCGTACGAAGGAAATAATGATTATCGAATATCTAAACAACTATAACAGAGAAAGTTCTAAAATTTGGTTCCAAAAAGTTTTACTCAAGATCAAGGGAAGTCTTAGCTCTCATGCAATGCAACTATTAAACAAAATTTTAGAACGGACAGAACGGACATGGGCATTTGGCAAAATGTCCATTGCATATATATTTTTTTAATGTAATGATTTGTGAAATTTCTTTCGAGATCCTGGACTGAGGAGAATGTTTGTGCAGCAAAGCGCAACGGGTAAAAACTAGTTGTCCTATAGAAAAGAAATAAAACGATTTATTTTGTAAAGTGTTAATGAATTTAGCAAATATAATTTGGAATTATTTAAATAAATTTTATAACAAGAATTAACATTTCAAATAAAAATTTTAATTAATTTAATTAAAAAAATAATATATTCGCACTCAAAAAACACTAAAATTTTGATTTGAACTTTTTCTTTAAGGAAAAAAATCATAAACGAAATAAATTTTTATCAAACGAAAGATGTTAAATTTTCTTTCAGATAAAAAATTATTTTCAAAATATTGACATTTTAAAGATCTTTTTCCCGTTTCCTGGAAATATCGTTTTTTTGAATACACTAGTCCAGATCGATTTTTTTAAATAATTCTGCAACTTTTGAACTGTTAAAGATATCGCACAAGTAAACGGTGATCCTCCAATTTTGGTCATCTTCGATTGATTTGATTTCTTTTTTAAATTCCTTTATGAATGGAAACAAAAGATATTGTGTATATATATAGACAGACCTGGTAAAACCCTATAAAAAGAATACAAAAGAGAATAGTCAATTTATTGAACTTGATTTGTACGTATCCCAGTACGATATTTTTTTATGGATTAGAAAGGATCTTTTTAATTCTTTGATTCATGGACAAGTTCGTTTAAATTTTTTATTAAAGATAAAATTTTATTAATTTTATTTTTCCATATAACATTTCACTTTCATTTTTTTCAAAATTTTGAATCATCAGATTGTAACGATTTCAAAGATACCAAATATTTGTGTAAAAAGTTTAAATTCGGGCTGAAAATCCAACTTAAATTAGGTTCCATTTAGAAAAAAATTTAGCTACTTTCTATACTTTTCTATGAGGTGGTCTAATTTGGAGGAACTTCAACTACGCCTCTGAGCAGATAGTGGTATGTACTCCCTTAAATCTGCTGAAAAATACCTCAGCCGTAATCAGGTAAAATTTCATTAAGATATTTCTAACGGTTTAAAAGTTATAGAATTCTTTCCGAAAAAAGCGATTTTTTTCCCATGTTGATGTAAATTTCGGTCTTTAACTTTTCTAAATTAAGTTGTTTAGACAAAATCTGTTTTATTTTCTAAATATTGAAGTTTCATTCAGATATCGGTCTATAATATATATTTTTTTAATGGAATCAATAATACAGTTTTAAAACGAAGATCTGTGACCAGCAATATAACGGACATTCATTTTTTTCTATTCTGAAACTATGTAGACACTTGATTGTTCGGAGCCCTTTTCAGAGCTTGTTTAGTCTGTTTTATTTCTGTATTTTTTCTAGTGTAGTAAATGCAATATTGCAATTGGTGGTTCATCGACATTAAACTGGCGAAAGCTTTAAATGTCAAACTTTCATAATGATGTTTTATAACAGTTGATGTTTTATAACAGTTAATTATAACACTTCATTATTGGCAATTTCTATTCAAAAACTTGTTTAATTTATAATGCGATTATTGTGATTTAAACTTGTTTTAGTTTTATGTGATTTTTCTATTTTAATGTTAATTTGGGAATATTTTATTTTGGGCATTTTTGTTATTGTTTTTGTTATTGTTGTTTATTTGAAGTTTAGCCAATAACAAAATAATGTTAACATCAAAAAACAAACACCCATAGATTTTCTTCTTCACTCTGTTTACCGAACATGGAAGTCTGAATAGAGATGGATGATTCGTATTATTATCATTATTATTTCGGACATGTGGAAGGGCGTGATTTATAATTAACATTTAAGTTTATTTATTTATTTATTAATTTATTATTATTTTTATTTTTATTTTTGTATTGAAAAATTATCATCTTTTGAACGCTTGAAATGATTTGAAATTTATAAATTATTTAAGGTTAATTTTCTATATCTTAAAATTTTATTATATATCGTTAATATTTATATATCGTTAATATTTTTCGCCTTTTTTCTCTTCATTCAAGATTGAGCAAAATAATGATTATTATGTTTTTTTATTTTTATTTTTATTTTCTGGTTTTATTTGTTTGTTATTTTTGTTATTAAAGTTCAATGTCCCTTAAATTGGTTGAATGTAACAAAAAAAAAATATATGAAATAAAAACAAAGTGAATATTTTTAAAATGTCAATTTAAAGCGAACGAATGACGTTCATGCACTCAATAACTGATTCGCTAATACACCGTTACAAAAAATTAATGCAGACTATACGTCCACCTTTACTGTACCCTTCACCAACATCACAACTCCAATCTGTTATATAAAGAAATAATCGAAATTATTTAAAAAAGTTGTTACAGAACGATATTTAGAGATTTCGATATATTTTTTGACAATAATTGTGTAACTTTTGAATCGTTTTAAGATATTTTGATGAAATTATCTCTTCACTGAAACAAATGTCGTAGTTAATATTAACGAAAAATTTCCCTGGAAATTTAACCAAAGAAAAAGGTCTTAAATAACAAGATTTTTATTCTAATTAACAAAATTTTTCTTCATATTGAAGAATTTTCTTCAAATATAATAAAAAAAAATTAATAAAAAAAATGTTTAGTAAAAAGTTAAATTGAATAAAATTTCTTTCAAAAAAATTAGCGAAAAATATGTTAAATCAACAGATATTTAGTAAAAACGGCAGTAATGCAGCGTAAGTAAAATAACACAAAAAATTTATTCAATTCTACATACAAAACTGAAGTTAATTTGAATAAAATTTTCGTTAATTCAAATACTTTTTTCGTCAAACATTTTTTTTAAATTTTCTTTGTTGTAATAAATGAAATTTGACAAAACTGAATATAGAAATTTAAGAAGACAAATATTTTATAGAACATTCCAATTATAATGATTGAAAATAATTAAAATCATGAAAATGCAAATGTTGGATCAGCTGATCAACAAACATGTAAGAAATTTTTCATCAGAAATTCAAACCGATCGGCTCCACCATTGTATTGACATCATTTTTACTTGTCTATATGTTTTTTTTACAATATTGAATTATTATTTCAAACAAGTATTTATTCGGTGAGTTTTGTTAGTTCCAGATCTCGAAATAAATTTCACCAATCGACGTGTATTAAAAAGTTATTGAGATCAAATTCTCGCTGTAGCGCATTTTTAGATATTCTATAATCAATATTTGCTTTGTATAAGGAGTACTCCTTCCCCTGATCCTATCAGAATTTTTCATGAAATATTTTATAATTAATATTTTATGTAATTCTTTCTTCAATTCAACAAAAATTTCGTATATTTAATTTAAATTGAATAATAATTATTCATCAATATAAAGAATTTATTTTTGTCAATTTGAATAATATTTTATTCAAATTGAATAATATTTATTCAAATTAACCCCATTTTTATTAACGAATTCAAATAGTCATATTTGCAAAATTTTCGTCAATTTAAAGAATTTACGAAAAATTAACGAAAAATTTCGTAATGATGAATAAAGGTTTCGTTGGCTGATATTTAACGTACTTAAATTTTTCAATTTTACACCATTTTTCGTTATATTTACTACCTTTTTTGGTTCAGTGTAAAGTGTTTCTGAGTCCAATTTGGGGATTACAGATCGCTATCTGTCGTAGACCTTTCACAGTTGACCATTCGAGGAGGAGTGGGTACAAATCTATTTTTTTCCTGGAACCGTTAGAGACACCTAAATGAAATTTCACATGTTTAGAGAAGTAGAGTTCCAGTCGACGATCCTAAAAATTTGGCCACCTCTAATAAATGAATTGATTTTTTAATTGGCCAACAATTAAGAAATTTAGTTATCCGAGATATTTAAGTCGAAATCAATATTTAACTTATTTTTAACTTTTAGCAGTCTTTTTAAATTAGCGGACGTCATATGGGCTCCAAACTTTCTTAGAAATATATTTCAGATGCCTTAAAGAATTCTAAAAATGTTGCCTTAAGAGTCATAGAACTATATGAATCCTTTGAAAAGTTATATAAATCAGAATTTGGAAGTTTGAAAAAAAATTTTTTTTTTCAAAAAACGTGGCAACACTACGTATTAATAATGTGTTCTTCCCAGCTTTATAATTTGTTGATTCTTTTACAAAGAAAAATCTCAAAGGAAATAAGGGTCAAGTAAATTGAAATGAACTCGGGACAAACACCAGCCCACAAGTCCTATCAAAATTTGGTATATTTTAAGAAAAAATTGTATATTTATTTCTGCCTGTCGATCCCTGTAAAGACACAGTGTTCATTTCAGTTAAAACTCATATTTTTGATTATGTTTTACAGTTATTGGGATTTTGGAAATTTCCTTACGGAAAAGTGGGAATTTATTAATTTCTTCGATTCATGGACGCACATCACATCGTTTTTAATTTCGATTTTATGAAAATCGGCTGATATCTGGTCGATATCTGAAGTAACTTTAAGATCTTTGAAAGTAAAACAGATTCCCACTAAACAGTTTAATTCAAAACTTATAGAACGATATGTAAAAGAAGCTTTATTTGGAAAAGTTTTAATTGATAACTGAACTCCAAACTCTCAACTTAGAAAATAAAACAGAATCCTGTTCAAATAGAGCAAATTGATTACATTGAATCATAGTTATAGACCGATATCAGTAACCTCAGTAATTTGGAAAATTTAACAGATCTTTAATGAAGATATAGACCGATACAAAAATTCTCTGCTGTAGGGTATTTAAGATTCGATTTCTGACGTATATACAATTTGGACTTATTGTTTATTATTTAAAAACGTCAGACTACAAAAACGTTTACGGTAAAACCCAGACAAATAAACATATTTTTTTTTCAAAATTATAATTATTTAAAATAAATAAATAAATTAATTAAATAAATTAAATATTAAAAAAAAGCAGACAAAAATTTTGAATTAAATAAAATTATTTTATTTTATTAAAAAACCGCAAAAAAATATTCTGGTTTTTTTTTTTTCGAAAAAAAATCTTGATTTTTATTATACAAAATTTTCAAAAATAAAATTATAAATATTTCGATTGGGGACCTTGAGATTTTAGTTAAGGACATTTCAAGATCTAATACTGTATGCAATAGATATTTTTGGACCTTTATTATTATCTCCTTTTTAAATTCTCAAATGTGACTCTTCACTTCTAAAAAGTCGCACAAATCTAGAGAATTTAAAAAGTTCCAAAAAGCTAAAATTAAGAATCACTGTCTTTTAAAACTTTACACAAATCAAAGTCGAACACTTATAACTTTAAATGGCATAGGCCATAGAGTCCAAAACTATTAATTCTATAATTTTTATATCAAGAGAGCGAAATGTACAGAAAACAGCTTAAATTTGATTGGAGGAAGCCTAGTTCAGGTTGGATTTTAGGCCGAGATACAAACTTTTTACACAAGTATTTGATACCTTAGAAAACGTTAGAACATGGAGATTGACATTTTGTAAAGAAAACTTTAATAAAATTTTTTTGATTTAAAAAAATTAAAAAAAAATTTAAATTTCGTTTTTTCCGAAATTTCGGAAAAATAATGTTAAAATTTAAATTTCAATAAAATTGAGGTAAATAATGGTATTAAAATGAAATTACAGTGCATTGCATACAATCTTGTCCTTAAAACAGAAAAATAATTAAATTCCCACTTTTCCATTCGAAAATTTCCAAAATCCCTGGTCGCACTAAACTTGTTAAAAATTGGTGAATTTTCATAAAAAACATCATCATGTCACCTTAAAAGGGCGTAAAAGGGTTTTTAGGTGTATTTTTCATACAAATGTAACTATAAAATTAAAATAATATAAAAATTAAATTCATAGATTCCTGAGTTCCTGAGTTATAGGCAAAAACATATTTTCCTATATTTTGAACACCCTATGAAACCTGTGGACTTGGTTATGGCACTGATTGATTACAAAAATTTTCCCTAAATTTTATCCTTTTCATTTTTCAAAATCGCTTCATAAACCAGCGAGATATAGTCAATTCTATCTTTAAAGATTTAGTCTCATGTGGTTTTTGTTGTTGTTTATAACTGTAGGAAAATAATAACAACGTTTAAAATAATAAACTATTTTTTTTTACAAATGGATCAGAAATATTTTTGTGGATTTTTCATTTGAAGACATAAACTCGATTAGGCCATTAGTTTCTGAGATATGGGCGAAAACTTATTCTGACGCTCCTGGGGCAGCAACGGACTTAGTTGCCACACTGAAAAATTACTATTTTTTTCTCGAATTTAGATTTTTTAAAATTCTCTAATCGGTTCATAAATAACCGAGATATTAACAATTCTTTTTTCTCTTGTGGTTGTTGTTGGATTTAATATTGAAAACAATAACAATGTAAGACAAAGTAAAGTTTTCGACTTTGTGAGCGTTCTATTTAAGCTAGAGACATAATTCTCGTACTAGCAGATTGGAAATAATTAGAAGAATTTTTGAATTGAAAACATCACAGTAATCGGTCCATTAGTTTCCGAGTTATAGGCAAAAAAATCCATATAAGCAAAGGTGAAGGGTATAAAAAACGGTCAATTTAACACTTAAACTTGTCTTTCTTTTTAAACTGGCCACCTTTGGATAACGGCTTCATGTTACTATATGATTCTTTAAGCCATAATATTTGGAAATATGTGATAAATATTTTTGAAAAATATTAGGGTCTACACTAAGAAATTTCCAACACAGAGAATGGCAACTTATGCCCCGCGAAAAAACATGGCGCAGTGTTTTTTTTTTTTTTTTGACAATAATTCTGAAGCATTGAAACTATTGAATATTTTTTAACGAAAGAAGAACATATTTTTACAGGGTCCAGGAAGTGGATCTCTTTGGTTTTTGCTTATATCGGGTATGACTTTTTTTTTAAATCACCAAAATTTTATTTATGTTTTGATTGAAAACATATTTTACATACATATAACTCTTATAATTTTCTACAAGTCCACTTGTGTGGAATAACTCTTATAGTTTAAGAGATTCTTAGACCAAAGTAAATATTTCACTCATTTTTTTGACAGTTTTTTTTAGTTTTTTGAATATGGTGGGTTCTATTTGGGTTCAAAATTCTGTAAAATTCTAAAAAAAAATAAATAAATTTTTTTAAGGTAAAACATTTTCAACTATTTACTTTTTGTCTATACAATTTTTCCCAATTCTGAATTTCTAACGTACATACATATTAAGGTGGTTGTGTATGGGTGAAATAATGGACCGATTTTCGTTTAATTTGTCACATCTTTTTAGAATATAATAAGACTTATTTTTACAAAATTAGGTTAAATTTAAGGAGCAAAAAGCCCATTCTGGGGAGACATTTATATGGGGCCTATATAAAATATTGGTCCGATCAAGGCATCGTCCTTCGGTGAAAATAATAATAATAATAATAATAATAATAATAATAATAATAATAATAATAATGCAAAATTAATGAAGATATCTTCAAAACTGCGATCTGTAATTTGCAAACAAGCCGGACGGACGGTCGGACATACTTAAATCGGCTCAGGAAGTGATTCTGAGGCGAACGGTATACTTAAAAGTGGTGGTAGAACTATTTTGCCCATTATAAACATCTGTGCAAACGCAAATTACCCCCACCACTTATTTCAATTTGGAAGGTCAACCGCTAGCCTCCAGGTAAGATGGGGATTATACGCTTCCAAATTAACTCGAAGACATTTCAACTGTAAGCAGCATGTTAAATTTGGTTTAAATATCTCCAATAGTTAAAAGTTATAGAATTATTTCCAAAAAACCTAAATTTCTCACTTCATAACACGGAAAACGTTGAAGCTATTTAAGATGATATAACAGTTAGTATGACAGTATAGTATAACAGTATGGTAACATTATAACTGTAATAACAATATAAGAATATTCTAAATATTCTATTCTAATATTAACATTTCCAAAATTACAATCATAATTAAATCTTTTTGTTGAAATTAACTTAAATTATTTTATTTATTTATTTTTATATTTTATTTTTATCTCCTTTTTTATATAAAAAAGTATATATTAACATGCAATAAATTAAACTCTTAAGTAATTTCGATTATCTTATTTTTTATTAATTTAAAAAAATAAAACAAATTAATTAATTATAAAAAAATAAGAGACAACAAAAACAAAATAATTAAAAATGCCAAAAACAAAATTGTTCATTTGAATTAAATTTAATTTAATGAACTGTATTTTAATTAAATAATAAATTTTAACAACAACAATAACAAAAAAACAGGTACAGTTAAATTTTAATAAAAACACCTTTTTTTGACTTGAAATCGAAGAAAAGAGTTTAATCATTGATTTTAAAATTTATTACTATTTTCAGTTGATGATTTAATTTTGTTGTTAAATCATAATTTGTTCTTATCATTTTCCTAAATTACAACCAAAATATTCAAATTGATACTCTTACGCCTTCAATATTTCCTTCCTACAGCGGTTACATAACGATTTTCTGGAAATAATTCAATAACTTTTGAACCATTAAAGTTATCTTGTTGAAATTATAGCTGAGATGATTTGCAATTGATTGGGAGAAGTATAGGACCCTAGTAGGTCAGGAGCCTGGTCTTTGACTCTCGAAATTTGGTCATCTAAAGTATGTTTAACTTTTAAAAATTTTCAAAATTTCCCAAGTTTTATTAGTTCCATTTTTGTTTTTTGTTCGGAACTTTGAAATTTCTTAAATTTCTTTTCTAGAGAAAACTTAAACCAAATGTGTATTAATGGAGCTCTGGACAAATATCTGTCCACAAATTTTCAAAGTTAAACGATTTTTAAGAAACAAAATAATTTTCTATTAAATTCTAAAAATCCTTACAAATGGCTTATTTTCTGCCGGTCGATCCTTATAACTACAGGGTCATCGTTTCAATGAAAACATACAAATCAATTTTAGCTCTACACTAAACCAAAAAAAATGTAGTAAATATAACAGAAAAAGGGTTCATAACTGAAGAAAAGTAGATTAAATATCAACCAACGAAACCTTTATTCATCGTAACGAAAATTTTCGTTAATTTTACGTAAATTCTTCAAAATGATGAAAAATTGTCAATATGACTATTTGAATTCGTTAATTAAAATAAATATTCAATTTTAATACATTTTTTGACATTTAAATTTCTATATTTTAATAAAATTTTCCTTGACACATTTTTGTCACTTGACTCACAGAAATTCCTGATATAAAAAAAACTTTCAAATCGTTTAAGATGTAAAAAATCCAGTTCGTTTTAAATATTTTTATGTCCAAATGTGACCAAATTTAGAACCCTGTGAATCGAGCCCTATTAGGTTTATTGGGTCCAAACTCTAAATCTAAACTCTCCTACACGTCTATAATCAGAGCTTGAAATTGTTACCTTGCGGTAGTGACAGATTTATTTAATATTAAAATTTGTACAAAATCGGTTTTAATTAAGAATCAAAATTTGATTTATTAATTTCATTAAAAGACATTTTTTAACATAAAAAGTTCTATATTTTAAATGAATGTTTCCTTTGCAAAATTTTGAGGAGAATATCTCCTGATATAAAAAACTTTAAAATCGTTTAAAATATAACGAATCTGGTTCTCATCTAAGTTTTTTTTTTTTTTTGATTCGAAGTGTTCAAGTTTAGATCCCTGTAAATCGACTACCATAAGATCTATTAAGTCCAAATTCTAAACTTTTCAACTTCCACTATCAGAGAGTGAAACTTTATTAAAATCCATGCGGACCGAATAAAGATTTATGTCCATTTAAATTTTGGAAACCGATAATATTTTTAACTAAAATATTTTTATATATAAATTTTTCGATTTTTAAATATTTAAATTTAATTGTTAATCAAATAAAATTATTATTATTAAAAATATTCTAAACATATTTGTTTTGTTGAATGCAAAATATTTAAATTTGGACTCAATGTCATTCAACTTGAAATGACTTTGTTCTCATAAGCATATTTTTTTATTACTTGTTTGCCATAAACATGTTTATTATAAACAAATAATGAATTTGCAAAAAGTTATAAAATAAAATAAATTTCTAAATTATAAACTTTTTTATTGTTTACAAATTCCTTTGAGTTTTGGTTTGAGTCACATGATTATTTTTTTCAAAATTTTACAAAATTTTCATAAATAATAAAATGAATTTTTTCTTCTTCTTCTTTTGCTTTAAAAAAAGAAATATATATTTCTTTTTTGTAATTTTCATTATTTCTTCAATATGAAATTAAAAATTTTAATCACGTGCAATTTTGAATTTAAAAATCACTTAAAATCTTAATAAAAATGCGATATTTCACACGACAAAAAAATACGAATTAAAAAAATTAAAAAAAAAAAATTATAAGAAATTTATGTATAAAAATAAAACTGAAAAAAATGTTATTGTAACATGAATAATGTTGAAATAAATACTTACAATTTTCGTTGAAAACAAGTTAATAAACAAATTAAATGATTTTCAAAATATTTGAAAAAGAAAAAAACTCAAAATATTAAATTTCAAATGACGTATTTTTGAACAACAACAACAACAAAACGTAACAGAATAATAAATTTAAATAATAAAAGTACCTGCCTCCTTTTTATTACTCCCACAACAAACCAGAGTTTGAAAAGAATTAAAACATGTGGCAACCTAAGACAAGAAAAAGTGTTATACACAATACTGTTATACATTCCACCTCAACTACACAGAAAACTGTACATCTCACCGATTTTAAAACTTCGAAACCTTTGGTCCGATTTCCAACAACCAGCAGAATGTTATTATATAGTGATCTTTAAAATCGATTAAGATATAACGAATCTGGTTTATTTTTAATATTTTTATGATATGAAGTGACCAATTTTAGAACCCTGAATATCGACCCCAAATAGTATCATTAAGACCCAACTTTTAACTGAAAATTAAAATCGGTTTATATTTTTGGCAGTTACAGAGTTATAAACATTTTAAATATTTGAAAACTGTACAAATTAAAAAAAATTTAAATAAATCTATAACTTCTGAAAATTTTAACCGATTTCAATGAAATTTCACTCAGTCAAAGTAGACGTGTAAGCGATCTTAAGTTTTAAATGTAAACTTTAAAGATTCAACAGGGGTTAGTCCTCGTGGGCCTAAAATTGGACATCTAAACTCATAAAATAATTTCAAAATGAACCAGTTTCTTCATATATTAAACGATCTTAAAGATATATAAAAAGTGGATCCAAGAGACCTAAAATAAACTTTGTCGTATAATTTAAATTACATAGTTTAAGAGTTATTTGCTTTAGAACCCTAAAATTTTTACTTTTTACTATCGAAATGTATATAAAATAGTAAAATTTGATTCAAGACATCCAAATTTAGGTAGGATTTCTGGAAAAGTTAAAAACTTTTTACACAAGTATTTACTATCTAAGAAAACTTTAGTACCTGAAGATTGACCTCAAAATAAAATTTCATAAAAAATGTAAAATTCGGAATTTTGTCAAAGTTCTAAAGAAATAAAATTAATATTGAAATTTTAAATTGAAACGAATAATGAAAATATCTCAGCTTTAACCGCGTAAAAGAAAACCAGAAAAAAACATGAAATAAAATCAACGTTGGACATAGTTAATTTCAGATTGAAAAAATGTTTTATTCAGTTTAAATAGAGCGCTGATCAGCTGGAAGACTTTAATGCTCGAAATCAATTCAAAAACTCCTTATTTATAAACATATCACCATTAAGTTGTTTCTAACGGTTCTAAAGTCAACGAATTATTTCCATAAAATTGTTTTGGAATCACTGGAACTCACACTTAATATTAAGATTTAACTCATCAGGTTCGTTTTAAATACTTTTATGATCTGAAGAGTGGGAATTTAGAATCCCCTTTAGGTTCATAAAGTCCAAGTTTATTGTTCATTGAAATCGGACAAGATCTTTGGATTTATTACAGATTTATTTTTATTTCATTTTAAACATTTTTCGTCGATTTTGATAATTTAACAAAACTCTCACGTATGGTTTGTGTCTTTAATAACAAATTTGGTATACACAGAAAAAAATCAATGTAAATTTAATTAAAATAGAAATAAATTAAATTTTGTTCAGTTATGATTTTGTTTTATAGATAAAAAATGTTAATTTAACATTGTTTTACAGTAAATATAGTTTATTGAAAATATTCTTGAAATTTTATTATTAAAATGAAATTTTAAAAATTTATTTATGTATAATTTTATTTATTAATATCGAAAGATTCTAATGTGTTCACAAAAATTTCAATGAAAGGAAAATTAAATCAACTATGTTCAATGTTGATTTTACTTCATGTTTTCTTTTTCTGTACATCCTTTCACAATCCATTAACCCTAAAAGTTTCCATACTTTTCCATCTCTGTTTCTTGACTTTTTTTAAGAACAAAATTCAAAGTGTTTTTTTGTTATTATGGATGTCACGTGATTTATCAATTTAAGCGATTTTTAATGCGATTTTTTTTCACTCTTTTTCTTGTTGTTTGTTTCGGTTCAATTAAAGTGCTCTGTGTCAATGAATTTTTTGTTAATTTTAATTTATTTTTATTTTCTTTTGGATTTTAAATTCCTTTTTTTCGACTTCATTTTTTTGTTCGTCTTTGACGTCCAATTAAAATTTTGTTTATCATTCAACATTAAATGTTGTTAAATGTTAATGATTGTATTTTTAACAAATATTTAATGATTTATTTTATTAATGCAACAATTTAAATAAAACAACAACAATAAAAAACAATAACAATTTTAGTTATTTATTTATTTTGAAGCAGAATAAACAAAAAACAACAAATAAATGCCGAATCTTTACCCTACCCTACACCATTAATGCCTGAGAAATACATAAATTATATTTCATACATGTACATTATACACACCAACATACTCACATATATACTATACACAAACGCATACAAAATAATGAATGTATTTCGTTTACATAACAAAAAAACCTTAATTATTCATAGAATTATTTATATTTTTGGCTATAACTCCTTTTCTACTCAACCGATTTTGATGATTTTTGGATTAGAAATAGGGGTACATATATTTTGTTATTATGATAATTTATTTTATTTATTTTTTATTCTTATTTGTCGATTTATAATTGATAATTTTATGTAAATTCTTCGTTTTAATTTAGAGGTTGTCTCAGATATGTGTCTATATCTCTTAACATACTTAACCAATTTTGCTGGTTTTAAATAGGAAACTTCTCAGGACTATAGTTAATACTCAGGCCGAATTTCATTGAGCTCTGTCAATTATTGCGAATGTGAGAGTGCCAACAACAGTAGCTAAATGGACATAGCTAAATCGACTCAAGGGTCTTAGATGATTCCTCCTTCATGCGGAATAACAAAGATAATTTACCCTCTGCACAAATTGTGGTAAAGGAGGGTATAATAAAATATTATAGCGTTTTTTCGGATAATATCAAGATTTACTTATTCTTCGGATGCAATTTATATAAAAAAGAGTTTTATTAAAAATGTTAATCGTTCGAATCAGTTCATATTGCAAGAAGCACTTTAATACCAGATATATTTTTTTAATGAACAAAATATCGGACAGTATTTCAAAATTAAAAATAAAATCTATAAATACCTAAGGACTAGAACTAGGACGATTTAACAGAGATTTCGCTTAGTAACAAGAGAAAAGTATGTAAGTTTAAGTTCTGATCCAGGATTTTATCTGAGCTCAGGGTCTTAAAGTTGGAAACCTCAATTCATAAAAATTTTGGTAACTAATGATATTCAAAAGCATATAAACTTTGATTCCATGAAAATATTTTCCGTTTTCTTATTTTCCATTTTCTATATTTAGAAGGCTATAGCCTAGTTCAAAAGCTCTAAATATAAGCTATAAAAAATTTAGATAGGATCAGGGGAAGAGTCCCCCCTCCCATACAAATCATATATAAATTATCGAATATCTAAAGAACTACAACAGTAAGAACTGTTTTACTAGATAAAATGTAGGACGGATAGGATCAGGGGGAAAGGTAACCCCCATACAAAGGAAATATTGATAATCGAATATCTAAAGAACTACAACAGTGAGAATTTTTAAATTTCAAGGAACTTTTTTACAAAACAAATTTTGGGGCGGATAAAATCAGGGGAGGAGGTAGCCCTCATACAAGGCAACAGCGAAAATTTTCAAATTTGGTCCCAATATCTTTTCAAGAAACTGTTCTACTAGACAAAGTGAAGGACGGATAGGATCAGAGGGGAAAGGTAGCTTGATAATCGAATATCTAAAGAACTAAGAATTTGTTTTACTGATGAAACTATAAGACGGTTGAGATGAAAGGAAAAAGAACTCCCATACAAAGCAATTATTATTTATCGAATACCTTAAGAACTGTAATAGCGGGAGTATACAAATTGGTTCCAATAACTTTCCCAAGGATCTTTCCACTGGCCAAAATGCTGGACGAATAGAACCATGGAAGGGTTAGCACCCACTTTATAAGGGCGGCAAAGCGCACCGGGTCTTAGCTAGTAAGTTATATATATATTTTTTTTGTTTTGGAAATCTTAAAAAAATTATCCACCCTTTTTTTTGAAACAAATTTTTATGTAAAAACTCTTATTTTTTATTTTATTATTATTTTTTTTTTTTTTTTTTTGGTTCACCCTAATAAGTTAAATTTTCAAAAATAAGGAAAATCTTCATTAATGTCTTACAAAAATTTTGTTAACATTCAGTTCAGGTTAATGTAGAGTCGTAAAAAAATGAAAAAAAAAAAAAAAAACATAAAATAAAAATAAATTTCGTCTTAAAATAAAACTAAAAAACTCTGTTCAATAATAATAAAAATAATGACAATAATTTATTAATAAGAACTTTAATTAAATACTCTTCAACAAAAAGAAAATAACGTAAAATTAACACAAATTAATGAAACTAATTTTATATAAAATACACACACACACAATTATATAAAATATTTTTTTATGGAAAATACAAATTTATATCTTAAATTTCTAAAAATAATTTTTTTTATTGAAAATTGTATTTAAGAAGTTTTTTTTTATAAATTAATTCTATTTTTTATTAAAATCAAAGTCCAGAATATTTGACTAAAAATTTGAAAAAAAAAATAATAATAAGTTAATGCGTTATATTCGGCCATGCCGAATTTTCTATACCCTTCATCTTTGCTTATATGGAGTTTTTTTTAAGCAACAGACTTAACATTTAACGTTAAGTCCCTGTTATAATAATCAACATTTCTAAAAGGAGGAGAAAATGACGGCCATTATCTATAGACTTTATATGAGTCAACATCGATTCTCTAGAGCACTACAATATGCATGTAAAATTTTATTCAGATCACGAATAATCATCGCTTTCACTAAAACAATAGAAGCATAGAAATATTAAAGTAATAATTAATAACTCTGCTATTTATGGACCGATTTCGAAAATTCAAAAAATCAAAATTTAGAAAAAATTTAGTTATTTTTTAGCAACAAAATTTTGTTCATCTATTCCATAGGGGTTTCAAAAAATCGGAAAACTCGTTTTTGCCTATAACTCGGAAATTAATAAACCGATTGCTGTGATGTTTTCAACTCAAAATTTTTTATATTATTTCCGATCTGCTATTTCTTTAGCTCATACAGCAAATTGTTATTGTTTTCCATATTAAATCCAACAACAACCACAAAGAAACTAAAAAATTGTTAATATCTCGGTTATTTATGAACCAATTTGAAAATTAAAAAAAAAACAGAGGAAAAATAAGTAATTTTTGTGCGTGACAACTAGATCCGTAACTGTCACAGGAGCGTCAGAATAAGTTTTCGCCCATATCTCAGAAACTAATGGCCTAATCGAGTTTATGTCTTCAAATGAAAAATCCACAAAAATATTTCTGATCCATTTGTAAAAAAAACTTGGTTATTTTAAACGTTGTTATTGTTTTCCTACAGTTATAAACAAGAACAAAAACCACATGAGACTAAATCTTTAAAGATAGAATTGACTATATCTCGCTGGTTTATGAAACGATTTTGAAAAATTAAAAAGATAAAATTCGAGAAAAAAATTTGTAATCAATCAGTGCCATAACCAGGTCCATTGGGTTTATAAAGGGTTCAAAATATAAGAAAATAGGTTTTTGCCTATAACTCAGAAACTAGTAGTTCATGATTTTCCTGGATTTCAATAGCAAAATTCTCGAAAGCATTTCCAATCGTTTGATATACATATCATATACATCAACTATAGGTCGGCTTCATAAACTTGATTTCAACCGACACACGGACTAACGAACAGACGGACATGGCTCAATCAATATCCTTTTTCATACCGATCCAGAATACATTTACTTTTGGGACTTTAAGTCGAAAATTATGAAAATTACAAACGGAATGACAAACTTCTGACCCCATCAGGTGAAGGGTATAAGAAATCGACATTCTAAGAAAATCAGTTTCGAATAAAAAAAAACCGATTAACCGGTTTTTGTTAGATTATTATAAATTTATAATAAAAATGTTTTTAATAGAAATTTAGAGCATGTAATGTCCTTTATATGGAATGAAGTTGAAACAATGGTTCCATCATAATCATAATAATTTCTGAATTTGTCTGAATTGTAGGTTTATATCTCTTTACCTAAAAAATGTAGATTGATGAATTAAAGTCTCCTTTAATTATTTTTATTGAAGTGTTTAAGTCTAAAACAGAGGAACATAGCAAAATCGTATCAGAATATGATGTCTAAGAATGTAAATGTAACACGCGGAATAAAAAATTTTACCAATTATAAGTCATGGCGGAATAGACAAAAATAAAGCGGAATATTTTAGTGAAAATCTATAAAGTGCCCACAAATAAAAACCGGTTAACAGACTGAAAAAATAAACAGGAATGTCGAATAATTTATAGAATAGAAATTATTCGAAACCGGTCGGTTTTCTGAAATGCAAAAAATGGTTAAACGGCAACCCTACACCAGCATTACAAGTTTATACAGAAGTTTTTAATCCATAGAAAAAAATAATGGTGGTACCGCTTGAATGAACACTCTAAGCCGAATAAACGATATCCTTCCGTCCATCCATGGTTGTCTCACAGTTTTTCTTAATCAGTTTTATAGGAAATAATTATATGACCTTTGAACCGTTATAGGTATCTCAATGAAATTACACATGGTTACAGCTAAGGTGTTTTCAAGTTGTTTCTGAAAATAACAGGTTCTTATCTGTTAAAGAGCGTAGTCGGTGACCCTCAAATTTTACCACCTCGATTATATAGATTTTTTTTAATTCGTTTAAAAATCCTCTGTAAACTGAAACAAAATTTCAATATCTCTATGTATTAACACAATTTAGGGGTGTGGTAGATGTACCTCCAAAATCGGTAACCGGGAATATGTTGATTTTCTAAAAATTTGACAAAAATCCATTTAAGAATCGGAATAAAAGAAATTTTGTATATAAACAGTCATGTAGGTTATCTCTTATAGTTTCAGAGATATTCCAGACAAAATACATGTTTAACATCTTTTTTAGCCTTTTTTAAATCAGCGAACTTAATTAAGGTCCTAAAATTTAAAAAATCTAATTCTAAAAAAATATAACAAAAACCGAATCCGTTAAATAATTTTATTTATCTAAAGTTGAAACTCTGAAAAAATCATGAATTCATGTATTTCTTTTCAAAAGGTGGCAACATTTATTCACTAAAATAACCATACTTTTGTACAAAAAATTTATAATTACTTTTTTGTTTTAATTTGAATGAACTTGAGGCGAAAACAAGCTCAATACAAATTTGTTTAATTTAGAAAAAAGTAATAATTTTATTTGTTAATTTCTCAAATTTTAAAGAAGAAATCATGTTTAAATCATCTTAAGTATACAGCTACACGTGTAAGACAAACACCCTACAAATATTTTCTACCGATCGATCTTTATAATGACAGAGTGATCGTTTCAGTGAAATAATTCATATTCTTTTATTATGTTTTACACCGATTGGGATTTTGGGTATTTCAGTATGGAAAAGTGGGTGTTTTTTTTTTAATTTTCTGCTTCATGGACTAAATCATATGCATCATATTGAAATTTTTGGAAAAATATCATTATACGTTTCGATTTTATTAAAGTTCAAATAATAATGTAATGTTTCGGAAAAACAACTGAGACGATTTATATATTTTTGATTCGATTAACTTTTTCTTTAATAATTTTGAATCGTGAAGTTCTAACGTTTTCATGGACACCAAATTCTAGTGTAAAATATATATATTCTGGCTGAAAATCTAACCTAAAAAATCTCTAGTTAATTTTATTTATTTTCCATTGGTTCATTGTTTAGATCAGTGTGTAGGGTATTTCATAGTCGGTCTGAGCGAAGTATTAAATTCTTACTTTTTTTGTTTTTTATTATATTTTTGAAATGTTTGATCTACCACAATAATTTATTGTTAGAAATTTCAAAAAAAAGCGGTTATTTATTTCAAAAGGAACAATTTATAGAAAATGCATAAATTATTTATTTCATTGTTATTGTTTTTGTTATTGTTTTGTTAATTTATTTTTATAAAAATTATATATTAAACATTTTTTTTAATAAAACAGACAGAAAATGCGGTTTTTGCTAATTTATGAATTTCGCCATCAAATTTCTTATTCATTAAATTTCTACACAAAAATTATAAAATAATTTAAAAAATTATTTCAAATTAAAAAAAAGATAAAAAATAATAATTAACATAAAACGGTATTTAGGGAAGTAATTAACGAAATTAAACACTCACAAACAGGTTGTTTTAATATTTATGTTTAATAAAAAAGTGGCATCTTTGTTTTCAATTTGACAGCTTTCATTTCAAAACAAATGTCAAATGTTTCATTATTTTAATCATAAAATAAAATTTTTATTTCTTATTTATTATATTTTTATCTATTTTTTTAAATATTTAAGTAAATAATTTTTACAAATAAATTTTAATTAGAAAATCAAAAACAAAAAACTTGTTTATTTTAAACTGCATTTGACCCACTGTATTACTCATCATTTACAAAAATTTAAAATTAAATTATTAAATAAATCAATAATTTTGAAAACAAAAACAGTTATAACATCATTCGGTATTTTAAAAAAATGATAATTATTATTTTATTAAAAAATAATAATAAAAATAACGAATTTTTATAATAAAATAATTAAAAGCGAACTTTGTCATGCAAATTATTTAAAGATATAAAATAATAAATATTATTATATAAAAATAAATTTGCAAAATTTTTAAATAATAAATTTTTAAAAAATTTTCAATACTTTTCCAAAAAAAAATCTTTTTGGAGAAAAATTTTAACCATAATATGCTTATGACGCAACCATAATATTATGACTCTCAATCAGATTTTAAAGTCGAAAAGTAAAACTTAAGTTAAATGTAAATATAAAATGGATGTGAAAATAAATCAGTCCGATTTCAATCGGACTTGCCGTTAAATATGTTAACCTTAAATATGTTAACCATAGTTTAACCATTTATTTTTCATAAGACCTATTTTATGAGGAACATAAAGAACGACTAGAAATGTATTTAAGAAATGCAAGTTGTTCTAAATCGATACTTTTCGGAAATATTTCTGTAACTTTGGAATCATTATTATACATGTTTAAAGCTGTGGTGTTCCTGAGTTTATTTTGAAGATTACATACCCCTAATTGGCCAGGAGCGTAGTTGGTGACATTCCAAAGTTGGCCAAATTTGAAATTTATGCAAAATAACTAATTTTGACTTGAGGAAACTTAGTTTAAGTTGCATTTTTATAGATCTTTGTGACAAGTATTGGGTATCTGTGAAAGCGTTATTACTTAAAGATTCACAGTTTTTAAAGAACAAATTAGTCATTTAATGTCAAACTTTAGATTTCAAATCTTTGTTTTTAGTGAAATTAACATTTTAATTTTCTAAAAAATTTTAACAAATATCGATATGATTGCGGCCATGGATTAGATAACACATTTCCAAACGGAAATACCAAAAATTCTAATCCATATAAAATATATTTTAAGATAAAACGCCATTATTCCCGGAAAAAGTACCCTGTCATTAACAGGGCTCCTTGGCAGAAAATACTTTTTTATATACAATTTCTTTTATTTCAATTCAGAAAAGGAATTTTTGGCGATTTTGTAAAAAATCATCAATGATCAAGTTTGAAGTCCACTGACTACACGCCATATTATATCAGCACTTTCATTACCCCAAAATTATTCAAATATTCTTTAGCTCTAAACGTGAGAAATTTAATTAAAATATTTTTCATGGTTGAAAAGTTACAGAATTATTTCCAAAAAAAAAACCTCGATTTGGACATACTGTACATCTGACTTTAACAGCAAGCCACGCCCTCTCTAACTCATAGTTTTATTCAATTTTTTAACTAACTTAGTTGCAATAATTTGCTTTCGATCAGAATTAAAATTTAATCTGTAACATTTTCATTTTTTTCCAAATCGGAGCTGCCAGAAAGTTTTAAATATCATTATTTTCTCTATATTACACCGATTTATTTTTTTAATCAGTCTATAATGGATTTAATTTTGTTCAAATTTCAAAAAGACTTTTGAAATTAAGCGCACGTTAATCGAGGTTTTACTTATAATTAAAACATAAAGAGAAAAGTTTTATTTTTTTTTTTTGTTTAAACTCAATAAAAAATTTAGAAATTATTGAAAATTTTGTATTTAATAAAAAAATTCGAAAATTGATTTTTACTTACAATTCATGTCATCTTCATGAAATTTTGATATATAACTCAATAAATTTTTCTTTAAAGAAAAAATGAAGTACCAACCTGAAAAGAGAAAGAAAAATTATTAAATTTAAATATGTTATAACTTTTTTAAATACAGTCTGTCAATTATGACTTTACACATTGAAAAAAAGTGTTCTTGACTAATTAAAGACACTTGAGTCAAGAAATATTACTTAATACTGCATGTTATTGGAATTAATTAAAAGCTTTTAGATATTTGAAACTAACTAGCGGACCCGGCAATCTACGCTTTGCCATAACTAATTTTTAGGGCGTTGCTGGCCCTAAGCAAACATTAGTGTGATATTATCCTGCGCTTTAATAAGATTATAAGTAATTTAAATTTGAGTTTGAATGGGGGTTACCTCCCCCCAGATCCTATCAGCCCCATACTTTTCAGCGATGGTGTTTTACAGCAGCATAATTGTTGCAAAATTTTAAGAGTCTCGCTGTTATAGCTCTTTAGGTATTCGATAATCAATATTAGCTTTTCATGGGGGTTACCCCTCCCCCTGGCCTCATCCGTCCAACATTTTTTTCCAAGTAAAACAGTTCTTAAAGAAGGTAGTTGGGATCAAATTTGAGCACTCTCGCTGTTATACGACATTCGAAAATTAATATTTTTTTCTCTGTAAAGGGGATACCCCTCACCTGGTGCTACTTGTCCTATGTTTTGTCCATTAAAAGAAGAAGTCTTTGGCACCAAATTTTGAGCACTCTCGCTATTATAGCATTTAACATATTCTATAATTAATATTTATTTTGTATGCACCGTAACCCCCCCTGATCCTATTGGAACTTTTTATAGCTTATGATACTTTCGGGCATATTGGGATCATTCTGTGAAAATTTCATTAAAATTGGCCCAGCCATTTTGGAGTCGTTATACGTTACATACATACATACATACATACATACATACATACATACATACATACATACATACATACATACATAAAAACATACATACATCCTATTTTATATATATAGACAGATTAATTTTCAATCATAATATTTTTATGTCAATATGTCATAAATTTATTTAAAATACAGTCTGTCAATTTGGATTTTGCACATTGAAGATTTCTTTTTTATTAATTGAGGACAATTAAATTGTGTAATGGGAAGTAATTGAAAACTATGGGAAATTATAGTCTCTGTTTATATTTGTATTACTAGAAAATCGATACAATGATCCGATCTATCTGAAATATTTCGTGTCATCTAAATAGCTGTCAAATATGTTCACAGGTGTTAATAACGTTAATTTTTCATTAAAATTGCTGTGCCAATTTAAATTGTCAATAAAGAATACAATTCGCTCAACTGAATGAAAATGGAAAAATTAATTTTATTAAATAAAATTTAAAAACCCAGAAATCAGAACACATAAACAATTAAAAGTCTTAAATAAGCAATAAAAGCTTTCAACATTAATCAGACAAATTTTATTGAAAACATAAAATTTCAACTTCAAATATGAATGCAAAAAAAGAAAATATTAAAGTTAAAGTTAAAAAAAACAATAACAAAACTATAACTCGATTCCGATAAAAAGATTTTTATAGATTTTAAAACGAAAATAAATAGAAAATTTAAATTTCTTTAATTAAAATTTTCCAAATTTGTTGAGAATTTTAAATTCAATAATTTAGAAAAAAAATTAATATTTATTATGACATTTAATTAATGCATAATTAATTTATTTATTGATAACAAAATCTATTTTAAAATCAAATAATTAATTTTATAAAAAATAAAAATAAAGAAAATAAATTGTTTATATTGATTAAAAAGTACACAGTGCAACAGGGATTTACACAAATGAAATTATAGAGTTTAGAGATAAAATCAACATTTTCAGTTTTTTCATATCTGATCAAATTTTTCATGATTATAAGTTTATATAATGAAGTCATTTTGACTGTTTTTTAAATTACAATTTTAAATTTAATTCGGTTTCAATCGCCTTATGAAATTATTTTTAAAAGAGATGCAATATTTAAAAAATATATTGCTATTAACCCATTTTGCGCCACTGTTGCATATTTTTTTCAGTAACATAAAATGTGATCTTTTTAACACGTTTTATTCCGTTAGAAATGTTGACTTAAAGTTTTAATAAAAAAACTTTCGAAGTGTTTCACTTTCGACTTTTATTCAAAATATTACAAAGATTCAAAAATTCGATTTTTAGAGTTAATGTTCCCAAAATGTTTAAGTAAAAAGTCCTCGATTCAGTTCTTCATTCAGTGTACCATTCATTTCTGGATTAAGTTCTCGATTAAATTTACAATTCAGTTCTTAATTCAGTTTTGGATCATTTCTTGATTTATTTCTAGCGATTCAGTTCTAGTTCAGTTCTAATTCAGTTCTACATCAGTTCTAGTTCAGTTCTAATTCAGTTCAAATTTAGTTCTAGTTCAGTTCTAATTTTGTTCTAATTTAGTTCTAATTTAGTTCTAGTTCAGTTCTAATTCAGTTCTAATTCAGTTCTAATTTAGTTCTAATTTAGTTCTAATTCAGTTCTAATTCAGTTCTAATTTAGTTCTAATTTAGTTCTAGTTCAGTTCTAATTCAGTTCTAATTCAGTTCTAATTTAGTTCTAGTTCAGTTCTAATTCAGTTCTAATTTAGTTCTAGTTCAGTTCTAATTCAGTTCTAATTCAGTTCTAATTTAGTTCTAGTTCAGTTCTAGTTCAGTTCTAATTCGTTTACAGTATTGAAATTATTACGAAATTCTTGGAAATTTTCTATTCTTTCAAATTTAAGACAAAAATCTGAACCGATATTGAAAAAACTGATAACACTGTTATTTTATTCGATAAAGACTATGATCTCACTTTATATCAGTTTTGTCACACAGTGTAATAGACTATAATTATAAGAAACTTTTCAATGAACCATAATAAAATTACAAATAATTATTCCCGGGTCGACAAAGTTCCTAAGTTCCTAATTTATATAATAATTTTTTATAACTTTTTTCAAAATATAATAAATTCTTTAGAGTTTTGTTTGAATTAAATTATTAAGTTTATTTGTTTTCTGTGATTTTCTCTTGGGTCATGTAGAAATAATTAATCTTGAATTCGCCTTGATGAAAACTACAAGAATATAAACACGATTTATTTGATTATCGCAAACAAAATCTATAATTATCAAAAAATAAATTATAAAAATGGTCGCCTGATACTTAGAAATAAAAATATTTAATATCAATATATAATTATAACAGTAGGGAGGTTTCTCTTTATGGGGAGGATTCTCATTTCTATAGTTTTTTAAAAAAGATCTATGAAAATTTGAAATAAGACCAGCAGTTTTGCAATTTTTTAAAAATAACTTTAATGTTGAATTGATTTTGGAAATACAAATATGATGCACCCTAATGTTTATAAAGAATTTCATAATTTAAATTAAAATATTGACCATGAAGAAAATAAAACTTTAATTTTAATGTGAACGAATTAAGAAACCAAAACAAAAATTTTATAAATAATGAAACACGTGTATTTTCTTCAATTTATCTCAGAATAGAACACAAAGGCAAATTGAACTTATGAATTTGTGACCAGATTTAGTTTTTTTAAGACAAATATCTCTTAAATTAGAAAAGTAACCCGTTCAGGAGACAAGGAACACCAGAATTAAGTTATAGAAAATCGCATATAAAAATCTTTCAAATCGTTTAAGATTTAAAGAATTTTTGTACTTTTACAAATTTGTATAACCTGAGGGGTCCAGATTAGGTCTATGAAACTTTTACTTTTAAAATTCCATTACAATCGGTAGAAACCATTCGGAAAAAATACATATTTTTAAGATTTAATTTTTCATTACAAAAACTGTACTTATGAAATGAATTCGCTTATGTAATTCGCCTTATACTTTGAGAACCAGTCAAGAATTATTAACCTCACTCTGACATTCTGAGCCGATCGGTATAGATTTATGTAGAGGTAACATTATTTTTTTTTTTGTGCCCTACAAAATAAGCTAAATTTTGCTAGAGGAGGCCCCATTTAGATTGGATTTCTAGTCAAAGTATAAATGTCTTATATAAGTATTTGGCATCTATGAAGAGATTAGGACTTGGAAAATTCATCATTTTTAAAGAAAAAGTTAATAAAATGACATTTAATGTCAAACTATTTTAAAAAACTTAAAATTTTGAATTTTTACAGGTTTTTTTCTGGAGAAATAAAATTAATATTCGAACGATGTTTTAATAAAGTCGAAATAAAGATATCAATCTGAAATTTCAGTATAATGTATATGTATAGGTCTTCATGAATTAGAGTATCCAAGTGATTCCCACTTTTTTCAAATGTAAATACCCAAAATCTCAATCCCTTTACATCTTTTTTTAAAATTTGACTTTTCCAATGAAATGATCATCCTGTCACTATAAGGGCCGTTTGTCAGAAAATAGCTTTTGAGTGTTCACTTTAGGCATATGT